>CM028923.1:14211178-14246178 GCA_016801845.1 Polydactylus sextarius | reverse complement strand
TTGCTGCATTTTACAGGTGAAGATGTCCTCTAGCTAGTTAGCACCTACAGCTAAGAGCTGCACAGTTGAACTGGATGCATGTGCTGAATAAACAAAGGCTGCACAAACAGAAGTCTAATTCAAATAAAGCGAGGTGAAAATTTGTTGTTGCATTTTGACTGGATTCACCGATACGGTTCAAAGCATAGTGCAGATCGTTGGTTAGTGACCGTTGACCTGAACTTCTGTTAAAATGCTACTTGCCACTGTTTAATACTGGTGTTCCCGGTGAAGGCAGGTTGACAGGATTAGCGTAGCTCCTCTGAGGTTCTACCTCTGGCCAAGTTCAAAATACCATGTTAACTTTTTCAAAATGTTGACATGACAGGTGAAAAATTATGTAATCTATCACTAAGTGAAAAAAAAAAAGCAATTCCATATACATCTGGTTTAACCATATAACAAGACAAGAAAATCACATTTGTGTGAAGTACACAAAACAGCTAATCAAGTATATTGTATATCTACTAATTAAAAACAAGAAAACATATTCATGAATGCAATATACAAAATCCAAACATATCTGTTTCAAAACCTGAAAGTCACTTTGAAGGTGAGAATCCAAATGTACTGAGATCACAAGCTTGAATGACGCGATACAACACCTTAAGTACAGAGCTATTGTAGTCCTGATATAGATCATATCATATAGATCATGTCAATGTATCTCATACTGAGAGCAAACCGGCTAAACTGTTCCTTTTCAAAACTGGAGGTAGGTATTTGTCAACTGATTAGTCCATTTTTATCGGCCTATTTGAGGTACATGTATAGGTAGTACACAACTCAGGAAAAACAACTATTCAAAGCCCCAAAAAAAAATGTAGTGTCATACAAACACTTGATCCATATTAAACCATTGTGTAAATCAGTACAAAATAAATTCAAGTTAACAGTTTGTCAAACAGAAAGTCCCAGTTTGCAGATAACGAAAAAAAAAAAAAAAACGCGTTTCATTAACGATGTTTAGATACAAATTAACATTGAGGTGAACATGAGAGAACAGTACTTGATAGTTTAGCTGCTTTTGTGTTTTAAGTATTTAAAAAAAAAAAAAAAAAACAGACTGAATCTGAATCTAGACTTTTTCCAAGAATCTCTGCTGAAGGAAAAGTCAGTTATGTCAGCGTCAGGTGCGTCACTCTGAAGAGAAACTCAAAAGACTGTGTCCTTGACTACTTCACTTATGAATGTCGGCTGGATTCTTATTTACATATTAGATTTGTGATATATTTAACAACATCTTTAAGTACATTTTATATTATTCACAAGTATTCTAATTAAATGGAAATAGTCATATTTATTAGATTTTTTTTTTTTTTTACTGAAACATTCAAACCTGAAATGGAACTAAATATATATATATATATATATATATATATATATATATATATATATATAAATGTTGTGACAACATTTCAGTTGTATTTCCAAGATCTGGAAAAGCTGCTATCGCTTTAAAAAAAAATATGTGTTTTCAGATCAATTGTTGGATCTAGAAAACACAAACGGATCATTTTCCAGCATTTAGCATGCGGAGAACGAGGGTCACCGAAGATCTTGTTCAAAGATCATGATAATGTGGTTATAGCTGAGTTTTATTAAACATAAAGACTGGAAAGATGATCACAAGTGAAAAATAAGGTCACATAAAGGAAGAAAAATGAACTAAACAATGGTGCACGTGACTCTGTTATATTTGACTTTTGCTTCTCTGTGGATCACCTTAGGTTTTTACCTGACTGAATCACACAAAACAGTTGCAGTTAAATTGCTGTTCCCCAATGATGAGAACAACTGGCATGACCTCGTTTTCTTTTCTTTTTTCTTTCTTTTTTTTTTTCTTTTTTAACATACAGTAAAAAGTTACAACATATCATCAAATATCTGAACGCACTCTGCCATCCTGTGCATTGGTTTGTGTGTGCTGAGCAACAGCATTTATGAGCTGACTGTGCTGAGTCAGAGGTAGTTTGAAATCATGAGAAGATATTGCATATCAGTGACCAGAAGGCACCGGCATATACCGTCAGGTTTCCTTAAAATGTAAGGCTCCCAGGAGTTACAGTGCGAGATGAGTCGTCCGCTGTCACACTGCTGCTAATCCAGGTATCACGAGTGTCGAGAGGTAATGTGTGGTTTGTTCTTGTGGTTTTAGTTCTTGAGGTTGTGTTGCAAGGCAAACCAAGTCTGTGAATCTCTTTGCAGTGTGACACCAATGGTGGAATCGAGATTTTAAAGCTATGTGGCGCAACGAAGAACAAACTGACTGATACTATGTACCAACAGCTTGTTAACATAAATGAGAACAAATGGTTTACAGTAGTCTGATGTGAGGTCAAACAGCTTGGTTGTGGAGTACCAACAGGAACTGAAGAGGATCTAACATGTTCTAAACCAATAAAGGAGTTGTGTGAGTCCACCAATGACAGGGAGAGAAAACTCTGATGGTTCTATCACATTAAACGGAGTCAAACCTTAGGTTTCTTAAAATTAAAGCTTTGAATACTGCGTATATTTGGGCCTCTGCTGATGTAGACCATTTACTTTACATTTCTTTGACAATAATCTAAATAAAACAACAGTTTGCAATTTTGATTTGGGGCTAATTTTCAAGGTAAATGATGCCAATGGTCATTTGGATTAAAGATAGGAAATTGTTGTCAGCATTTTGTACTTTACCTTCAAATCAATCAAGGTTAGCAGTCACATGAGTGATGATTTGATTTCATTTTTGGTCTTTCACAGGTGATATTTTTGTCAACTTGGGAATGAGATCCAAAAAAAGAACTGTCTGTCACAACCCAACTCTAGATATCATAGATCATTGTGAATTTAAATGAAACTTAAATAAGAATAAACTGCTAGCTCTGTCAGCACAGCATGAGCCTCTCCTTGAGGGTCGTGGGTTCAAGCCCCACACTGAGTACTTTTGAGTTTTAGGCAAAATGACAGCTCTGCAACAGCTGAACAACAGTATCAGCATCTGTACGTGAGTGTGAAAAAGACAATTTTGGTCGAATGCCTATTAAATGTTGCTTTGACTCAGCATAAGCCTCTTGCAATAGCACTTTCATTCCTGAGACGTAGTAGAATTTATCACACAGGATTAGGATCTTTGTCTTTTATAAATAACATTACCTTATCAAAATATGTGCCTGGTTTAGCTTTAGTTACACATTAAATCAACTAATCATGAACTAATGTTTGATTAAGGACCTGGTTGGGTACTGGCCATGGTTACATGAGATACATTTAGATTGTAAATTACAATTAAATAGCTGTAACCTAACAAAATGGATCAACCACTGTGCAGAGGAAGGTAGCAAAAGTCTCCCTGTCTTTGGTGGTCCAACACCAATTGGGGTGATGGGTGAGAAACATTAAGGTGGTTTGTTTTTAAAGCCAAACCCTGGTATATTGGAACAAAACCAGATTGTTCCAGTCTATTTTTCTACTGTCAACATCTGAAGAATCAGTCAACAATGATAGGGTGTGTGAAATACCGTAGATATGTGTGTGTGCGCAGCGGTGCTATTTGATTGCACCTCATTGCAAAGGTGTAGCCTTCACAATGATGCACACCTTGGTAATGATGATGTTCTATGGATCCTGAACCACAAATCCCAACAGCCGGGGTGAGGTGTCTGTTTCTGTTAGTTTTTAGTTCATTCTCAATGTGGAGTGTAGGATTGTGGTACAGAGCTTGATATGTGTGTGTTCTGACAGGCAGGATGTCTGGAGATGAAGTTTTTTTTTTTTTTTTGCTGAACACCAGCCCCTATTCTTTGTTCAGGCAGTAGGAGCTTACAATATCACAATTATTAAAAGTTTCTTTGTGATGCTTCCCATGATGCTGCGTTCTCAATGGTCTATGTAAAAAGAATAGCAAAGGAATTTAAAGATGCATACAAAAACTGAACATTTCTGCCCATTTGGTGACAGACAAAAAAAAACACAAAACTGAAAGAAAAACAGGACACTGAAAATCTCTAACTGAAATTAACCCAAGTAAAATAAATGTTGGAAAAAGACAAAAAAATAAGTGGTCAAGGCAGTCTTTTCCCTTTGAAAGACCTGACAGCTGAATGAGGTAGAGGTTTGATGGTGTGGAAGCTTAGTCCTTGTCTGAGGACTCTCCAGCCTCTTCTTCCTCCTCTTCTTCTTCCTGTAAATGAAAACAATATTTTGAGTGTCACTGAAAGTATCTAAGTTCTGTTATAGAATTATTATTTTTGAGGCAGGTTATCCACAGGTTGGTAGCTTGATCCCCACCCCTTCAGTCTACAAGTCAGAGTGGCCCTTAGGCAAAATAGTGAGCCCCCGACTTAACGGTGTTGTGTTATGTGCTTGGTATCATTGTGGCTAGAAAATTACAACATAAATGCAATCCATTTGCCATTTACCTATTTAACACCGGTACAGTTCACGGTCTCACTTGTGAGTGAAAAGTTAATCTCTAACAGGAAATAGTTATGTGCGTGACAAAGCTAAGCCATCG
This sequence comes from Polydactylus sextarius, assembly GCA_016801845.1. Classification (NCBI taxonomy): domain Eukaryota; kingdom Metazoa; phylum Chordata; class Actinopteri; family Polynemidae; genus Polydactylus; species Polydactylus sextarius. The sequence continues at coordinate 14,241,638 of CM028923.1, read as the reverse complement.
CTGATGAAGAACTACCATAATGGCAGGGTACTGATTCACAATTTAAGTCAAGGCCACATCTCTTTAAGTTAATGCTAAAAAGGTTCTTCGTGGGTTAATAACACAAACTCTTCTTGTCCTCCTCTGTCTTCTAATTTGTGTTTTCTTTACTTACAGTTCTGCAGTATATTCACTACATATCCTTGCTTCATGTGCCATATATTCATGTATGTGTAATTCAATTTGTGAATCTAGTTCTTTATGTCTCAAGTCACTTAGTTTTTTTTAAGTGCACAATGACCAGTGTGACAACTCCCTCCACAGATGAAATGCATTTCATTTTCCACATGGCTTAATTTTATTGGGGGAGGCTAACTGATACAATTTATAACCCATTTCCTTCTTTCTCAGACTGTAGCGGTGCACTCATTCAGCAGAGGTACACTGCCAAAGCCTGTCTGCATTCTGCAGCTCCAACCTCCATTCATTAGTGCTCTCACACTTCAGCTTTGAATGGGCTGCTAAATGCTACCATGTGTAACTGTGTAACAAGGGCAAATGAGAGCAAAGGAGAAAAAAGGTGGTGGTAGTGATGTGTTACCACCCCGCCTACCCACACCATTTCACACCAGCATTCTACGGAAAAAGAAGATTCCCACAGATACAACACTAATTCATTCAACCTGATGAAAATATGCACTACCAAAGTAATGATGTGACAAGACAAGACATGGTGTAGAAGACATTTAATTAATCTTCAGACCCATTTCTGTCACTGAGTTTGATCATATGACTGTAAATAACTAGAACATCAGCTACTGACATCGGACAATTCAATCTCAATTACTAACACTTTACCAACGCTTGCAGTACTGGAAAGTGAGGAGGGTGAAAAGCTGTCATCAACATGGGTGAGTTGCACACTTGGTCAAGGCATTCATAGTACTGCACTTACTGTACATATAAAAAGTATGCAGCAAATCTTGCTTTACTAGTGAAACATGCTTGTGACTCTATACAAAAATCACACCTTCGTGTCTCATCCATCCCAACTTCCTCCAAACAAGGTTTAACTTTTATTCCTCCTATTTTCTTCCAGGGCTTTTCTTGTCTGTATCACTTTAACTCATTAAACAGACACAATGACCAAACCCTAACCCTATGCCTAGAGCCCACTGCCATCCATTTGCACCTTTCCATTCATTGCCAATTCATAACTGTAAATTTAATTTGTATAATACAAGAATGGCCCACACTCCAGGTCAACGACTTTGACCAATTCCTGATTAATCCAATGATATGATGTTCATCACAACTGTCACATGACAGCTGTTGTAAGATGTCATTATCTTGAGGTGTTGAATCATGTTTGGTAAGTCTTGACTCTTTCAGATCTAAAGATTCTGAATACAGTTTCTGACGATACAGACTTATTGGTGAGTCTCACTGACAGGTTTCTGGTCGTCTATTTGAATAAGAGTAATTTGTAACTGTTTGCATCATGTCACGTTGCCTTTTGGTTTACAAGGACACTCTAAATCATAACATAACATAACTAAAACTTTTTAACCAAGGGCACCAAAATATAGTGTTAAGTTAATCCTAAAATTGTGGTGCATGTAACTATTGGTTCCTTTGTCTGGAAATGAGCCAAAGTCACTAACAAGAAGATACTGGACAAACAGAGAAAGAAGACCATCTCATAATATAAAGCAAGTGGTCCCCAGTTTTAAACATGTTCTGAGAAAGACTGTCTGCTGAAAAGCACCAGTCACTGAGCAATCAATGAAGAGTGATATTCAGATGGTGAAATTAAAATAGTATTTTAGTGCCAAAAGGCTTGAAAAGACAGGAGATCTGGTAGCCACCAGTAGCTGAAATGTCATTAGGAGATTGTTCTGTGTGCATGTGTTAGGATGTAGCTTCCGGTTGGGTCATACATCCAACCCCGCCCAGTCCTGAGCACTGGAATGGAAGAGGTTTGAGGTTTTGTACAGGGTGGTGGGGCTGAGATAAAGCAGCCTATCAAAGTGGGAGAGCTAAATGACATTTTTATGGCTCGCAGCTCCCAGGGCCCCACAGCACCTCCCAACTAACCTCAGCACTGTTCCCACACAGCCACAAATCAGAGCCGAGTTATGCATTCACACCAAGAAGTGGCCCACACCAGCGAGAGGAGGGAGGCTGGTGGATTCCTGGAGTGTGAGAGAATGCTGGGGGGGTGGGGGGTCCTGTGTCATGTTTCACTCACTTATTACCATTCTGCTTTCGTTGGCCCTCTGATGTGGGCGCTCACACCAGCGACACAAAACGACATCTAATTATCTGCTACATGTGAACAGGCAGACATGGAAGAAGTGCAGTTTGCTTTGGAATTTCTCACAAAGAATAACAAAAATAACTCACACCTTGTTTCACCTCTTCTTCTTTTTTCTGTATTTACAGATGCAACTTTTTGCCACAGTTCTTAGTTCTGGCTCAACATTACCTAAGTAATATTAGCACCACGAGAAGAAGTGTGAGCTTTAGCTACAAGCAAAATTACTGTAGCAGCCACTGAGTCACTATGGGTGTCTAGAAGAACTATCATTCCAGCATCTAAACTTACAACAAAGCCTGTACGTGAACACAATAGAAACCCAAAATCTGAGACCCACAAACCGTGGGAAAAATAAAATAGCAATAACACAAAGACTTTTAGTGGTTGAGTCAATTATGACTCATCTGTCAGGAGCAACACTAGAGTGGCATGATGTAGTTATTAGCACTGTAAAACCTGTTAGGGAGGAGTTTGGGGTGGGCAGATGGTCAACAAAGCATGAAACTTTGACATAGGAGACTGCTGGGTTTTATTACTATTTTCCATTGTCTTCTATGAAAGCCCGCTTCCGCCAATGTAATGACAAAAAAGATCCTGTGGGTTACTGTAAAGAGAAACGTTTTCAAAATAATACACTTCTCATCTCATCTCATTTTGAGGTACTCAGCCATTATTTCAAGTTTGTCATTACAATAACTTACACTACCCTTTTTTCATTATATTTTAAATATATGTTCCATATGTTAAGTTTTTAATCCCAACATTGACCTTTCCTTAAACTTTATTAATGTTTTAAGTCTAAACTTGGCAAAACCTTAACTACAACTTTGCAGGTCAGAAACCATCCATTTCTCCAGCTGAATTTGTCTTGGTCATTCTGTCAGTAGTGTTGTAACAATGTAACAAAATACTAGTGTATTATTTTTGGAAGATAATGTGTTTAATGCAAGTTCTCAGCTATGAAACGATCCATTTCTGTGTATGTGTATATGTAGGACCAGTATGCAGGGCTTCTTACCTGAGCAGGCTTTTTCTGGACGACTTGCTGTGGCTACAAAAGAACAGATGGGAGACGTTAGTGATGTTTCTCTACTTGCACCTCATTATTTACCAAAAATGTCACATGGTGGCTACATGGGCAGGACTCTGTATGATTCACAAGAATTTAAGCCTTTATGATTCAAATAGAAATGAAAGCAAACCACACAACAGGGGTAACATGGAATGCACAACCCCAAGTGAACCCAACCAGTGCTGCCAAGGTTTAGATTTAAATCTGTTAGCAATAGCTATAGTTTGGCTTTATTTCATCCATTACTGACTGTTAGTCATCCCCAACAGATGATCCTGCCACAGTCTCAGTCTGTCTTGGAGACATATCCACATGAATAAAGGAATACCACCTCTAACTGAACCTCTCTGACTCATGAGTGTCATGTTTGAGGACGACCTATCCTTTTCAAACTATGTTGTATCTACCCAGCTATGCTGCTTTGTTTCTAAAATATAAAATATATCTGGCCTTGGACTCAGTGGCCTTGTCACCACCCAACTTTTTGAACAGACCATGGTTACCTCCTCCCTTGACCACTGTAATGTCCTCCTGACACTCCTCCTTTTAGCACAAAAGCATTAATGTTCCTCTGCTGCTCACTGACCTCCATTGGCTTGCTTATATCTTTAAATTTCAATCCAATTATCCATGTAGATGTAACAGAAGATGTAACTAAACAGATGTCATGTTGTGGTGGGTGTTTGTACACTTTTTCTACAGTCAACGCGGTACAGATGAAAAAGAAACTCAATGTAAGTAGTGTGTGTGTGTGTGTGTGTGTGTGTGTGTGTGTGTGTGGGGGGGGTAGCTCTCTTGGGAGTATACAATGTGGTGTGTGCATGTGTGTGCTGAGTGAGCGAGAGTGTGTCTGTGCAGACCATCAGAGAGACTGTCCGCATACTTTGTGTTTTAGTGTACACACGCTAAAATACTGCTCTACTGCACCGCTCCCTTCGATAGCTCAGTTGGTAGAGCGGAGGACTGTAGAGGCATCAAGCTGAGATCCTTAGGTCGCTGGTTCAAATCCGGCTCGAAGGAGTACCTTTTACAAGCAAATCTGACAGTAAAGACTGACTGTAGATCAGTGTCTTAATAATCCCATTTCTCTGGTTTACAGACAGGATGTCTGATCGATCATTGAAAGTGTTGTGAACTGATTAATCTAAGAGTGTAAAAGGCACTGAGTGCTTATAAACACTAGTAAATTGTTCTATGAATGCAGATAATTTGGTGCTACTGCCACATTCACTGTTCAGTCTGGATCTACCAGACTCACACTTTGTCTGAATGAACACACTAAAAGGTAGGGCTAAAGCTGCCGGGATCATTCTTCAACAACTCTGTGCCTTCTGAAAGAGCATTCGTAAAATCATTCAGATTAAAAATCTACACACGTTTGTTCAGCCTGAAGAGACGCTTAGAAAACTGTGGAGAATGATCAGTGCGATTGCCTTTGCGATTGTTCAGTTCAGAGGACTGTACAAACTTCAACCAGGAATCCTTAGGTCACTGGCTCAAATCTGCTTCAAAGGAGAGGCTCTTAGGTGGGGGAATCATCCACAAGTAAAGTGTGTTTTCCTATAAAACTCTGATGTGTAAATGTGTAAGGCATAATGAAATTTCTGTCTTAAAGTTCCACAGGACATATTTATAAACTTATAATTAATACAGAAGAACATATTCAGTGCCAGGCCTTAGGTTGCGTAACCTGTTCAAGACTATGAAGAGATTGAATTGCTGTGGATAGAACCCTGTCAACAGGACTTTTGTCTCGTCTGAATGTCTTCGTGCTCTCAAAGCAATGAACCATTCAAATGGAAATCAAGGCACACGCTTCTGTCTGCTCTTGGCCATAATAACAAAATGTTTGACAAAAGAAGCACTGGAAAGACTGACTTTATTCAGCGCCAGACTACCTTTGGACATGACCTTTGAGTCCCAAAATAACAGTCCTACTCCTATACCGCTTGACAAACTGAAGTAAATAGCTTTAGGTCAGTTGGCTGAGTGGATGGCTGTAGTGGCTTCACACAGGAATCTTTAGGGCGCTGACTTGAAGGAGTGCCTTTTAGGGGCTGCTTCAGCAGGAGGAGGGCATCCAAAGACAAAGGTCAGTGGTTTTGTCTCCCAGCATCTCTGGTACATGTGCCAAAATGTAAGGACAATAGCCAATTCGACACCAAAGGCATTTCCATCTAGTGTGCTAAACAAAAAGACGCTTGAATGTAGCACATGATGTGAATGTAGCTTCAAGTTCTGTGAGGGCTGATCAAATATATACACGTAATTGATTTGCACCAGTTTTGTATTTCAGTGTGAATTTGTGCACAGACATGTATGTATTTAAACACAGCTTGTTGTACACAAATATTCCTGTGTAACATGAATATTTTTGCACAAATGGGGGGGTCTGTTTTAAATGAAAACAATTCATGTGTAAGCCTTTGTTGAATTTGTAAAAGATGTGTAACTATCATTTTCACGATCTCACTCTAGACCTTTGCAGTAACAGAGGTGCAGAACATGTAGATACAACCTGGATTTGCATTTGACCAAGCTATTTGACATCACACACACAGGAAGTAGCTCTGGACCAGAGCTGAACAGCTGAGCACTCCAGCAGTTCTGAGAATGTAAAAAAGAGAATCTAGAGTCCCTGGTGCTTGTAAGCCCGGCCAGCTGCTGGCCTTAATAAGAGAGTTCCATGTCCCTAACCCCTCCTCCTCCTCCTACACCCACTAGATCAGTTCAAACAGCTGGTGTTTTCTCTGCCAGCTTTAGCTGGAATGTCAGTAGGCTCAAACACAGTAATGGAGTCCATGTCAACACCGGATGGGCCCTGTATGAGGAATGCATGCAGCAGTAAAGGAAAAATTTGGAAATTATCTCCTGACCCTCTGAATACTATCAGGATCCTTCTCTTCCTTACACTACTGAGCATTTCCCCTTCTTTGCTGCAGGGATATTGGGCAGGTGAGAACCGCCTGTGTTATAAATCTTCTCACAGTTATGAGATTATCACCAAAGTGAATTTCCTGGGTCCTGGTTTTTCTAGAAATGGCTTCCATAGTACAGATCAATATTTTTGCATTAAGAGACAATGCAATTGCAGGACAATGGACAGTAGCCTCAAACTGGGTGTGTTTACACCTACGTTCACATTTGACAGTCTTGTAGTTTATTGGGTCAACCTTGATATTTTTTACTTGTGTGTAATTTGACATTTTCTTTAACCAAATATTAAACAAACTAATCAATATAGTAAAAACCAAATGTTATATTTCTCAAGTACTGAATTTGTTTGTAAAACAAATGTCCCAAAATTCCCATTTGAAACATTATGTCATTCAGTAAAGCAAAATTTAAATCAATTCTAGATCAAGTAACAACACATAGACAATATGCTTTGAAGTGTCAAACTATACGATCATGTCTATTGTCTTAAATAATAATAAGATCTAATGTAAAAAATAAATAAATAAATAGTAATAAAATCTACAGCTGCAGCTGTACATCTGGGGAAAAGTATATTTCAAAATGAGCATCAATGGATGCTCCGTTCTAAAGGTACAGAAGCCACTCCTGCTAGTAAAGCCTCCAACTACACCAACCTAGATCCCACTCACAAAGGGGAAAGCATTGTCTTTCACAGACTCTGTCAGATCTTTGATGTTGCAGGGACTAACACTACTAACACTACTGAATCACATGCAGGCCCCAGCAGCTGCTGTTCGACCCTACAAGTGATTAGGCAGCCAGCTTGAGGCTTAACATGAGGGCAACATGGTCAACTCCAACCATTCCAAGTTATGATAAAGTAAAAGTAGGAGCCCTATAGTGGAGACCCCATTTTAGTTGAAACCCAATCCCTCCGTGGCCTCAAGAATGCAGCGCTGCAGGCTCTCAGCTCCACAACCACCCAACAGCCTCTTTCCAGAAGTCTTCCTCTGATCAAAGAGAAAAATGCCTTCGCTCTGCTGAGCACCTTGTACAGGCTACCATTCACAAAAGCCCCACCTATCATGAGAGGTGGGTCCCTCACCCTGCTCCCTTGCAATCACCAGAGTAGCTGTTCTCAATACTTTCCACTGTGTTTGAAATAGACTCACTTACTTCATGGGTTTTTAAACTGGTCACAGAAATGCTGTAAACACAATTTCATCCAAGAACTGGAAGCAAATAACTTTGTCAATATAATTTATGCATGGCTGTTGACGATGCTCCCACTTCACAAACTACTCAATGAAAACCTGCTTCATCCTTCTGCATACTGAAAGTTCCAAAGATTCACCACATCTTACTATGGAGCATCTGAGTGTGTTCATGAAAATGTGAGAGATGCAGATAAGCCTGCTGTTTGCTGGTCCAGTAGCTGAGTATTCAGTATTTGACAGCAGTTGAAACTTATACAGAACTTGTGGTTACGCAAATCACGTCCTATTTTTGATAAACGTGTAGACGTGGAAATCTTTAATTACTATCATGGAATGTTCAGCCTCAACAAACAAAATAAGTTGCTAATCACATCCATTGACATTACCCACAATCACTCAACTGACTAGAACCCATGACCTCAGGCATGAGAGGTGGATGCACGGACCAGAAGCCTGAAGTCAATGTGCACTAATACATCTGCTAAGTGTAGTGACAAACTGCCCACTGTGGGGATAACCTACAAATGTTTCTTAACTTTTAACCTTGTGATTTTTCGCTGCAACCCAATAATCTCTAGTTCAGCACTCATAAGTTCCTCTGATGAAAGCATCCATATTCCTCTCTAATGAGCATCTTTGTTGTTCCACATCATAGACATGCAAGTGGAGTGCAAGGATCATGCTCAGCTGTCTCCTTTTGTGGAAATGAGACATGATCCAGCTTGACAAGTCCAGACTGTGAATTAGGAAGTCTTGTTCCTGATACAATTAGGTATGATGTCATTCCAGCCAATGGTTGTGTAGATACCTTACAATTTTGTTTGTGTAAAACACAACATGACTCAGATTTCCCAGAGATTGTAAGAGTCATCTTCTGGGGGGTCTGTTTTTGATCACAATCTTGCACTTTAAGACTGAATGCACGTTGTGCTTATGTTTAGTTAAGCAAAAAAATCAATCAAAAATGCAAAAAATCATTCTGTGAAGTCACAGTGACCTTGTCCTTTTATTTTTGATCATTCTTGAGTCCAAATAAGCATTTGTGCCAAAGTTGCAAAGATTCCCATGAAGTGTTCTTGAGATATTGTGAGCACAAGAATGGGAGGATGAATGGACCAACCTCAAAATACAAACTCCAGCCACTGTTGTGGATAATACTGACTGTGCATCAGATGGAAAAAGTACATCTAGAAAAAGATCATCATTCTCTACACTGGTAAATTTGCCAACTGTGTTACAACTATGAATGGTATAATGATGCAGTCACAGTGCAATGGACCAGAGCAAATTGCCTCAGTACAAATTGATAGATGAGTACTGATCGGAAGATGTAAGCAAGATTAAAACTATGAAATAAGGCAGTCTACTCCTTGTTCAGTTGTAAAGAAGTATAAAAAAAAGTCCCAAACCAGACCAGAGCTAAAAGGCAACCATGTAAAATAAACTGACCTAAGTGCTCTAAACGACATGTCTGCACAAGAGGCGTCTCAGCTGTGTCTCATTTCCATCTCAAGCACTTCTGATGGAACAGATTCGCTCCTAGTTTAAACAATCCAGCTGTCTACACAGGCCATGCAATGTAACGGTTCATGTTTTAGTCATAGTGTATGCGTGTAAACATGACCCTATTTTCACACATCATGTCCATTCTTATTCCCTTGATTGTAAGCTGGGCTCTGAGCAAAAAAACTTTAGTTTCTGGTGTGTTCTTGTTGTCTGTGCTATCAGCTGATGTTAGCCATTAAGCTTCAATACATGTGGTGTGATATCAGCATGTGTTTTTGGTTGTGGTGACCATTATCAGCCTTAGTTGATGCTAATGAACTGCAGCCTCAGAACTTTGTAACTCATATGGAGTCAAGGGCAAGAAATTCTAAACTTAAGAGACAACAGTCTCTAACAACTTTATGAATATGTACAGGTAAAGCTAGAGTCAGAGCAAGAGAGGACGGTGGGAATTGACCTTGAAGATGATGCAGAGCGGAGTTTGAAGTGGATGATTTTAGATTTGGTTGGAGCATCACCTTATATCTGAATTGTCTGTAAAAAAAAGTTGAATTCATTAATTCATTGGCTCAGTGGCAAAGATACTGAATTGAGTGGCCTGCAAATGACAGGACCATTATTTGCAAACACTTATATAAGTCAATTACAATTTTCTACATCCACTTGGTTTTATTGTACGTTTTTTAAGACAACATATTTCTTCATTTCAAATATGTATAACTAACCTATAGTAAGATTCTAAAATATACTGAGATTGAGAGATAACTGATCGTCCTGTATACAGTGTATAACAATAGTAATAGTACAATAGTGTATTACATTTAGGTGTTCGTGCTCTGCTGTCCTTGCGGTCTGAGCATTAATTATCCCACATAATAGGTGGTGCTGCTGTTTACTCTGGTTAACCGTTAGCGCGCCCACTAACCTTTGGACCTTCCTTTGAAGCCAAATGAATAATTTGACCGACTGAGTTCAACCCTCTGTCCACAAACACGAGTCTGCAGTGGATGAAACGTCTGGCACGAGATACGCTTCAGATGAAATGCCGTGCCGAGCGCGAAGGCTGTTAAACCTGGAATGTCGACCATTTCAATTGTTAAAATGTAACAGCTTTGCCTTATAGAGCACTTAGGAAGGTAAACATTTGACTTATCTGGCAGGTTTGTAAAACACTTGGGAATTCACAGGCTGCTGGAGTCAACCGTCTGTCTGGGAAACTTTCAGGCAGGCGTCCATCTAAATGGAGGCTACAATGTGCCGAAAGAATAATTAGAAACTACTACATTGTTGATAATAATACATTAATTGATTTTCTTTCTTAATAAAATAAGTGTCAGTAAATAAAGTATTTATTAAACCAATGACACTATTCACAACTAATTATAAGTACAGGTAAGGAAATAAACCATCCATCCATCTGTCTATCCTCTCAATGTTGACCAAACTTGGGATCTTGTTAAAATATATCGAAATGTACTTCAAACTGTAAAACAAACCAATCGAAAAACACAGCATAATTGAACGTGTTAAGTATTATGTCTCAATCTGCAACATCAACCTTAAACTCTTCATACTCTGAAACTGTTTCAAACTCATGACTTTCCATAATAAGTAACCTGTTCCTCTTGGATAAAGTAAGCAGCCTGTGATTAGTACATGACGTAAAAAGACTTTTATAGGAAAACACACACGAAGCATAAAGAAGAAAGACTTAACAACAGCAGTTGATAACCACCTTCATGATACCAGTTAAGGCTAATTGAACGTTTTGTGCTCGTCAGGCAGTTTAACAGAAGAGAGCCTGGCCTTTTCATACTGAGTAGTGACTGAAGTAATTTGATTTCTTTTTAGGAAGTGACACTAACTGAATACATACAATGCTCCTTCAATTCAGATGACCTCAATGAGACCATGAGACCTACAGAGAAATGAATAGCTTTTTACAAATATCATCTTAATCAAAAAGGGTTAGAACAAGATTTGATAAACAAGAAATCTTAGCACTGGACTTTTGCACTTAAAGTTTGTCGACTTTATACCCTTTTTTGCTTTCTCTCCTTCTTCCTTTTTGTTTTCCCTAGTAAAAAGGGGAGACACCGATATCATTCAACTCTTCCTCCGCCTCTGATTGAAGCAGCATGTCATTGAAAACCTACCAACCATGATGAAGGCTTGAAGGGTCGGCCGACGTACATTGACCCGTTCAGAAAGTTTGCATTCCCAACCGCGCTCCAAGAACACTCTGTCTTTTGTCAGAAACTGAGATAACAGCACACACTTTCGTATAGGCACAAACGCGATAGAAGTAGTTGTGCAAAGAATGACAACATTGAGGCAAACTTATTTCTTTCATTACCGCAGTTATGAACTATTTAGGAGGATGGATTGAAGGAGAACTGTTCTAGGCCTTTAACTTGACCCCGTGAGACTTTTATACATGACTGGTCAACCAGACTCCAGCTTCACAAAGATTATTAAATATGATCTGGTTAAACCCTAGAAGTCACTGACAGTTTGTGAGAGTTTCATTACAGCTTGTTGTTGTCTGGGTGTCTACACATCCATCTTGTTCATACACGTAGGTCTTCCTGTAAAGATTACAGCATTGTATTCCAAAGGTTAAGTAGAGGTTTTGTGTAAATTTGGGGAGGGTTGCGTTGACTTGATCACTAAAACACAAACAGGAAAACAATGCAAGAGAAAAGGACAAACATTTGAAGCAGTGGAAATTACACCCAAGCACCACCACTGCTGTGAAGAAGACCTGGGCCACCCAGGAGCTCTCTAACAACTACATGGTGGAAGTTGCCTTTCTTGTCCACCATGCAACACCCATAGCCATCTCCATTCCCAAACCCTCCACTTCCCACTCAAAAACACACATCCAACCCCCCACCAATGCCCCACCAGAGTTATGAATTGCACCTATCAGGGTACAACTAAATCCTGTGATTAGGGGGAATTTGCCGAAGGGGAAAAATGTCTGTCGTTGCAAAGAATGTGGAAAATTCCTAGCAGACAAGCAGCCTTTTGTTGGGAGGGTTTTGGAAGGGTGGAGGGGTGGGGGTGGGGGGTCTTCTGCAAAGAAAGAAAGGCGCAGACAAATTGGATCGGCTCCATTTAGGAGCCTCCACTGTTTGAAGTGAAATCTGTTCCCAAGTATCTAAAAGGAAAAAGCGGAAGAAAAGTAGAAAGAAAAAAAAAAGGAGAAAAAAAGCAATGCAATATGTCTGCTCAGTCTTTACAAATGTTTCTTTGCTTAGTTCTCCAGTAATTGAACTTTGCATTTACAGTATAAAAAACACAAACATGTTTTCATTTTCTTCAGTGTATGTTATGTGTGTGAGCTCAGCCTTCTTTAGTGTCTTGGAACGATTTAATCCAAATGCAAGCGGCTGTTTCCCAGCGTGCATGTGGGGCTGCTTTAGAAACAGGAAGGACTCTATGCATGGCACTCAGCTCGGCCTTGTTTTAACAGAGCTTTGCAGATGTTATGAATTAACCTGTAGTGTCTGGAACAGCTGACTTCCTGCCTCATAATAGTGGTAGCAGAAATACTCTAATGCCATAAATGTCCATATCTATTTAAGGAATTTGAAAGAACTGCATTGTGAAAGGAAGAGGTTGAAAAATCTAAAGGCATCGCTGTGCAAACAGCCAGAACAACACAGGGCAGCCATGTAACTTCCCGTGTAAAACAAACAGTGAACTAGGGGGTGCTTTAACTAAGTATTCTCTAACTTTAACAGCGCTTCAGTGTTTATTTTTTGATTTTGTGAGCGAGTTTGCTCATTTCATTACCACGAAGCTGCAAAAACTGTGACATCATTAACCTGATGTTTCCCAAATTTCTTCTAATCAGGTGACCAACCTGTAACACATATATGATTATGTCCACAAGGTGGTGCTTTTGCTTTGTACGGTTAATTTCCCTGCAAAAACAAGCGCTAAATAAATATTTAGTTCAATATTTGTTTCAGATAAACGACAAATCCCAAAGCTGAGGCTACTGTGTATCTGCATGCAAACCCTCTCCTTAGCATTTTAATGGTTTGCCATTGTGGTTTTTGATGCTAACAAGTCGACTTGGGGTTAGCAGCTGTTTACCCCCGAATCATCATGTTGTTGTTTTTGCAACATGTCTCCTGGAAACAACACTGAACTAAAAAATTAAATTATTACAATATGGTGTTACAGCTGCCATAAGCTCCTCTGCTTTCCACAGAGTTGAGCTATGTAGCTCACTGCCATGTGCTGCAGATGAAGCCTCGGAGTGTAATGATTAAAGTATTCCAGAGGCTGCAGCAGTGGTGGGTGGGAGCTGGTGGGTGGAGGGAAGGAGGGAAGGAGGGAAGGAGGGAGGCATAGGTGACCTGTGGACATCCGCTGAGGTCCCAGAGAACTCCTGATGTTTGTCGTTGTCGAGTCCCACTCTGAACAAAAGGCCTCTAGCGGGTGGAATTCAGCCTTTCGGCCCGGTAGCGGCCACGACTGAGAGGAAAGTGGGGGGTTGAGAATGTAGGGAATGAGGCAAAGCTGCTGCCCCCCCCTCCCAACTCCTTTCAGTGTTTCTCTGTGGTCTTTAAGGTCTCTTTTTCCTCTCACTTGTACAAATAGCCTCGGGAAGGAGTATGCACCGAGCAGCAGCACCGAACCTAAAAACCATTAAATTCACCTCATCCAATAGAACATAGACACATAAACCAAGTGACTGTTAATGTAATTAACCACAAGTTTAATTCAAAGACTGTGTAAAGTCATGTCAATGTGAAGCTAATCTTCGTATCGCTCACATGTCTGTAAAAGTACTTAAGTTTTATGTAAAATTCACAGGGGATATCCTAAAGGTTTCCACAACACAACTCTGAACGGACCTGAACTAGTGTCTGCCATTTTAACTTGAATACAATGGATAAATTACATACATTAAAAAGTTTGCTGCTGAGATCTCTTCAGGTGAGTTGTTAAAAGTCCAAAAGTCTTAACAGCAAAGTCTCTGTAACCTTTTTGTTTGAGTCTGACAGGAACTAGAGGGTGAGGTCCCTCAGGTCTTTTACGAGTAATCAGATTGGAAAAGCAGGTAGCCAGAGGAGGGAAGCCGAGGATCCTCAAACTGAAGCAGTACGGAGAGTTCAAATAGTCCAGACAATGAAGGCATAAAATCAAGCCATCTAATATTTTCAGTGTCTCTCAGATAGAGAAAATGGCCCACAACTGTGTATTTAATGTGTTAATATATAAACTGAGGCTGGTGTTAAAGATGGTTCATGTCACATTCAGGCAGGGTTTTTTTGTCAGATTTTGTCAGTGTTACTATCTGATAAACTGTTGGCAGCTGAAAAAAAATTAAATTACCAACATACCTAAAACAAAGTAAGACAACCCTGTCAGATCCACATCCTTACCTGGATCTGCACCAAATTGTACAAATTTACCATAAATGTGTCAGATGTTATAAATTAATATCCAAACATTTCCTGGGACGTCGATAAGGAATATTTTAGAAATTCCCCAATCTCACAAATTTAACATCTAACATTATCAATAATAAATTCTTGCTTCCACAATCTTTAGTCAGATCTCTCCCAAAATTTCCCTGGCCTTTGTCCCATCCCTCCACCAAGTTTGGTTCAGTCTTTTATGAGTAATGCTACAAGGAAACATAAGCTCTTCAGTGGATGCAATGATTAAAATTTTAAAGCCAAAAATAAGCCATGATAGATAAAACTACACAGGTAAAACCATGAAATTTCAACCGTGGTAAATTTGTCACATGTATCAGTGTCGTATGTGCTGTGGTAACAGCAGTGGCCACTAGGGGAACCTCTCCACAGGGCTGCCTAGCAAGCTTTCTACTGACTGTCTGTTTACGAGACATTTAAGGACCATCTGTAAAGTTCTTTCTGCAGTTACTGTTCCTCTCTAAAATGCACAAGTCTCTGCAAACACATCAGTCACACACTGCACCACCACCACCACTACTGCAAGTAAATTCTGAACCTACAAAACACACTGCGTACGCACACATAGAGAGAGAGAAACATTGAAGAATTAAGAACGACCTCACAATTTGTTCAAAGCTTTTGTCTGTCAGATCACATCAGTGGGAGAAAATCCCTGATGAAAGTCTACTTTCGTGGTAAACAGAAAAGAATTCTCTTTACATGAATGAACTTCAAAAACATACCTATGTCTCATGTAATACATATTTAGCATTATTTCTAAGGGTGTGTTTCTGTGTGTGTGTCTATTTGTGTGTGTGTGTGTGTGTGTGTGTTTGTGATAGATCAGTCATTAGATCTTGAGGCTCCACCATCAGTTTGTTAAATTCACAAATTCACACTGTTGTGACACTTATAGCAGTGAGAAAACCCGTTACTCCTTGTGGGAAAGTGCACTTATAAGACCCAGTGTAACTTCTGAATTCATAGAAATGTGAAATATCTGCTGTCACACAGTTCTGCCACTGATACACTGGGTTGTTGCCAGTTAGGCCAGAGCAGCCAGCTGAGCTTATCTAGGTCAGCCAGACATATTTCACTTTTATTACTTGGACCTCAGCATCTAAGTCACATTATTACTCTCACTCTTGACACATTGTCCCTTTTTGTCATGTTTAAGTTTGACAAACAAGTCAACAAGCTTGTAGAATCAAAGTTCAATCACCTCCACACTGTAACTCAACCTGTAGAAAGTTATTCACGCCTTTGTAGCCTTCATCTGCCTGCCTGTACGTCAAACTGTTGCTAGGAGGATTAACAAGGTCCACAAACCACCATCGTCACCTCCTTGCAATGGTTCCCTGTCAGCTGTAGAACTAATCAGAAGATCAGTTTAGATCCCTCATTGGGTACAATGGCTCTCAATGGCTTTTCATTGTTGTGATAGTGTGTGTAGAAGCACAGTGTGTTTGAAAAAAAACAATTACCTGCTTCAATGTTCAGGCTGATCAGTGTATATTAGTAGCTACATCCATTACAAGCACTTCCCTAAATCCACCTCCTGCTGCCAGCTGGCAGGAACTGCTAGGATCAGTCAGACCTGGCTCATCTGGGGTCAGTCCCTCGTTAGTATGTTTAGTTCCTCCGCTACTGTTTCGCTGTAGGTCCTGTTCCTCTATGTGCAGGTGCTGAGATGCTGACCAGCTGACCAACTTCCTCTGCAAGTAACAGCTTGAAGGGGGAACTACTCTCCAATAGATTGCATTCATCAGTCGTGCACAACACTTCCCCTTTTCTGCTGCCAAGTGGCTGCTGTCCACTGGATTTTATGTGTTGGTTCCTTTGCAAGCTAAGGTCTTTGTCCCTGTCTTCAGCCCTGTTACAGTAAAGCTTTGGCATTCTCAACATTTGGCTGCCTGTGAGAAAGTCTTGTTGCTGCCATTGATAAAAGTTGATTTTCCAATGCCATGTCGTAATGAAGGCCCTGGTAAAGAAATGCCACAGTTGTACCTGAAGACTTCAGTATTTTATAATAACTGAAGTCAATTGGCTCTTAGTCACTTAGCTGTACTTGTCCTCTGGTTCTTATCATTTTCATTCTAGTTTTAAAACTCTAAACAATCTCAATCTCAATCTGAACATACCATTAGCCATTGACAAAAAGGTCAGTTCCAACAAATTAATGCGAGAAATATTTAAGCCCTTTATCTTATCTAACCAGATGTACCTGCTGAAATTTTGATTGATCTGTCAAGGGATTATGGGAGAGTTTCATTCACATACTGTTTACAAAAGGCTGAGGCCTGAGGAATATGTTGAGCAACCAGGGTGAACACATATTGAAAATCCAATTATCTCTTTTGCATCATGGACAAAAACCTCAGGACATAAAATACTGACATCGAATCGACCTGTGTTCGACCTGGATGATATGACCTGGATGAATGAAAATCTCCACAGACATTGACATTCAATATTTTTGATGAACTGACACCAGATGTTGATGACATTTTAATTCAGACTTATTGTTCTGACATTCAGGAAACAAAATTTGTGTTTTCCTGCATTAAGTTCACAACTTTCTTTCATTTTAATTCCTGCTTGCTTCAGTTAAATGTTGTATGCGTCCAAGCATGGCCTTCCTGATCAGATGAGACCTTGTCAGAGAGGATGGGAGCTCCGTGAGAATACTGGAAGATGAGGATTTTGTGTTTTTTCCTGGTATTGTTGCCTCACATGGACTTGGTGTCTGACATCAACTGTCTACAGCAGAATTACCCGGTTTGCAGAGAGTGTGCAAATAATCAGGCGAGAAATTGTTAAAGTAATTATTACCTTTGGCTAAGAAAAGGCTTATTATGAGAAAATTCTTGTAAAAAACATAAATGTGCCTTATTCTAGCCAAACAGCCCAGAGCAGCTCATAAACACTTGATTAAATCCAAACAGGATGATCATGGAGACAAAGTTCACATGCTGCTTTAGGATGGCTTCTGAAACAAATACTGTGGATTTGAAACAAGCACACCCAGTCTATCTCATGGGCCATTAGATTTTGAATTTTTGACACAGTATATAAATGATGTAGATGTCATGTCAATTCTTGTATTCACCATTCGCCTGTTTTCTGACATTATGAAGTAATCTGCATATATAGATCGGCTATGACAGTAAAAACCAGGTGAACAGGTGTGGTAAACTCCTGGTATTTATCTGGAAGTTACATCCCTCCCAAAGGCAGTAACCTCTGTCAGTGAGAGACCACACCAACCCTGCAAAGATATGACTGACATTACTCAACAAAGAGACTGAGTTGTTGCCAGATCAAGCCAGATCCAGTAGTGCCTGGACACCAGGATGGGTCAAAGCTGTTTTAGCATTATCAGTTAGGTGGTTTTAATATTGTGGCTGATTAGTGCATGTCACAGCTCTATCTGTCTGACTGGTGTTCTACACAGGCTCAGTGACTAAACATAAAGATGGTAATGAAGTCCCACTATAACAAAAGGAAAGCCAAAATATCCCAGATACAAGTGGGGCCAAAGTATAGATGTCCTGATGATAAGGTTTATGAGCTATACTGCAGCCAGCCACCAGGAGGCGATCAAAAGCTCTTTACAGTCTATGGCCATGACAGTGGCACCCTGCGGCTTTTATTAAAACATACTGGACGGTAATGAACAGACTGAATGTGGAACATATAGAACAAAGGAGGAGACAGGAAAGAGGAGAATATATTTTCCTGTATCAACCTTCTCTATACGCTCTTTGCCCTTTCCACTGGTCAGCCACTTCCTCTCTGTCAGGGTTTGGAAGCCAAACTGTTTCGCTGCCCTCAGTCTGTGACAACACAGCCACCTCTTTGTGTAGGATCCTCTGAGTCTGCAGTCACATCCAGGACACACTCATACCCATCTCCCCTTTCTGTGTCACTGCTAACCCTCACGTTAAATGGACTCTACTGTGAGACTAATGCCCTCTGCCTTAAATGTGCGGAAATGACTAAGTGAATGGGCGAGGAAAGCGCAAGTGCTGTAGCATGAGTATGTGTTGGGGGCTGGGGGGTTGATGTGGTGCTTTGCTGCTCTTGGCACCGGGTCAGAGTAGAGTCAGGTGCCAGGGCGATGGACTCAGAGCTCAGGGGAGAAGAAAAGCAGGAAAGTCTGGCAGAGCTGATGAGCACCTTCATTATGAGTTCATCCAGCAGTTTTGACAAAAGGGTGAGGGAAAGTCCTTGGAAAGTAGCAGCACATTGAAAAAAAAAAGTCTTCCCCTTGCAGGTGTAACTGTGATATTGTGATCGGTGTCAAAAAGCTTTTTATAGTCTTGGCGAGCCTCGCTGAGAAAATATGGAACTTGGCTTTCAGGGTTTCTGGGCAACAGATCCAGAGTTGGTCTCCAGAGTGAGTCAGGGCTGTGGTGCACAAGCAGGACTCAAGCTGAATCTGGATTGTCAAAGACAGGACCTCGGTCCTCCTCTACACAACAGAATATTGCAGAATATTGCAAACTATCATGTAATCCCTCGGGATGAAGTGTAATAACTTCAGACTTCCCAAGACCTCTCAAGATCATCAGGTCAAAGACTTCACACCCTAAACTCAAAGGCTGCAGAGTCTGTAAAGCACGGGTGTATGTAGCTGTTACATTGTGTCCATTATTTGATTCTGACTTCATTGTGATTGTGGGAATTTGAACAAAATTGCAAAGATTTCCAGCAGCAATGCCAGAGCAGGGTGAAAAAGATGTAGTTAGAGGATGAAGAAGGTGTTGAAAATCACAGAAAAAGGTGAGAATTGGATCAGAGAGCTCCACTGTTTTAAAGCAGCAGTCAGAGAATGTCCCAGTGAGACATGCTCTCACCCACTGGAAACACTGCGTTTACAGTTTAGACAACGGGTGGCGCCTGGGTAGAGCGCACAGAGGGTAGAAATATCATCAAAAAGGTTTGCAGTGACCTGGATCTCAGGACAAGACAGAAAGGCAGAGAGAAGCAAGACCAATGTCACCAGTCTCTATATCCCAAGGAATAAGTTCAAATGAGTAGCATGACATTATCTTATATCCAAAAAGCAAACGAGAGGTTGTCCTCAATGGACATTAATTTTGGATGTGGCTGAAGGAGGAAATGTAATTTCAAGAATCCAGATCTAAGTCTATGTTCTGGTAAACTGAAATACGTGAAAATGTTTGAAAGTCAGAGGTAAAAAAAATACCATCAAAGTCATTTCTGACATTTGTCTGTTTGGTAACCCCTGACGACCACCGGTCAGAAGACTTGTGAAGACATCTCGAACTATTTCCAGAATTTTTAAACAAACAAACCAATAAATCGAGTCATTGGGGACATACTTTTACAGGTACTGGCACTTACATAATGGATGTGAATACTTCCTCATGAGCTGATTTTGGATCAGTTTCCCATCTCACATTGGATGATATAAACAGAATGTTGCTGCAGACTGAGAAGCAGGCTAAAGGTTAAAGATCAATTTGTGATTTAATGATATAAAGGTGAATTTGAAAGTTTGTGTCCTCTGTAGTGATTTTCTAACTCATGTATCTGAGTGTCAGTCTTTTCACTATGAGCTGTGGTTAAAGCTAAAGCTAAAGCAGCTAAATGCACTAATTACCCTGCTGACAAACGAGTACGCTGGTTAAACATTTTCTTGTCCTCACACTACACAGATAGAGCAGAGAGCAGCTGGAAGCCGGCACCTTTGATAGGAGCGTCAGCGTGCGCCCTGCAGCAGTCAGACAGAAACACAATCTACACACAACTGACTGGTCTGCAGCTTGGCTTGTGTGTAGTTCCAACATGAAGCAGCTGCGTAGGTGTGTGTAGGTGTGTGCGTGTGTACTGCCGCAGTAAACCTCAACTGTTTTATCAGTTCAGTCCAAGAGTTCAGCAGCTGCCTTCAGTTCAGTTGAAAGAAATTGATTTGTTGGAGTTTCTGCTCAATGAGCACTTCCTCAATGAACACCTGTCCGATCAGCATGAAGTAGCATGAAGCATGAAGCATGAAGTATTAAACTGTAATCAAACCCCACTTCCATTTCATAGAAAGGCTGCATTGTAGTGTATGTAGTGCAAAGTATTTCCCTCTAACTGTTTATGGTCCATTGATGGCTATCACCACCTGAGCCATCATCATCATAATAATAATAATGATAATAATAATCAGGATATATGATAATATTAAGTGCAATGGGCTGCTGCTACTCTCTATTTGCGTGTTGTTGGAACAAGCTCAAAACTATTCATCATGAACAATAGACTCATAATGGCTGCAATTATGGGGAAAATGTCTAGAGGAAATATGTTTCCAGTAGTTATCCTTTAAATCTGATGAGGTTGTATTAGTTTGTTGTATACACAGGAATTAGTAGTAGTTGGATTTGGCAGCATCTGGTTTCACCTGGTCTGCCTGGTCTTGTAACTGTCAAACCTGCTCATTACTTGTTACTGCGCCCTACTGGGAGTTAGTCCAACGACGGTACGACTTGACATACAACTTGAATTGTCATCCTGGCTGCAGCTGAGGAAGAATCCAACAGCCAGTGTGTGAACTGAACAGTTCATTTACTTGCTGTAGAATCTAAAGTCGCAACATGAGAACTAACAAGCCTCAGCATGAACTTGCAACCAGTAAAGCCCAGTGTTAACAGTGGAGAATATACTAAATATGCACAGTTGATTCTTGGAACATACCATTCCCTCCAGGAAAATAAATATAAAGCACACACTTTATGACTCTCCGCCTCTGTTCTTCAGAGCTTTAACTTCTTTTTTTCCCTCCTTTTGACACATAAAAATGCAGACATGATATATGCGTTCCCTTGCCCTTACTGGTGGCACTTCTAAATGCCAGCTGCTTTTCCCGCCGTTATCAATCAGGTCTGTTACTTTTGGAGCTGATAAACACTGAGGCCTTCAAGCTGTCAGTGGAATTATTTAAGTATTCCTGCGGTCAGTGTGGAGCCTAAACATTTTCTTTGACTGATAACACAAACATTTTTTGGAGATCTCCCTGAACGCGCACGCGCGCGCACACACACACACACACACACACACACAGCGGCAACGACTAGGAGAACTCTTCATGGAACAAAATGCCTTTAAATGATAAGAAAGAAAGTGTGTAGTAATGTGTTCCTTTTCTCTGACAGGCTTCCCCCTGCACATTCAACTCCTGCCACAAATAGATTTTATCAACAGACGCAACTCCTGAGTCGCAGCCCCTCTTGTGTTGTGTGTCATGTACAGCATGTGTTCCCGTATCCAGCGTGCCAGCGGCAGAACGCTCAGACCATAAGAAGAACCAGACTTACCCATTTCCTGGGTCGTCCCCTGGGTCTTTTCACGCCAGTTGCCTCGGCTTTCTGTGAAAACAGATTTGGAACGATAATCATCATCAAAATCTTTATCCTTAGATATTCACTACACACAGTACATGTCTACAGAGGTCACTTCGATTTTTGGTCACCAAAATTTTGTCAACTCATCCCTGAGTCCAGGTGAACATTTGTGCCAAATATAAAAAGATTCCCGTTCTTGAGATATTTTGTTCACAGGAACAAGACCAACAAGCAACCTGAAAAATTAATACCTCAGTGCCATTACCATGACTACAAAGTAAGCTCTGAAAATATGGATCTTTTGCTTGATTGTGTTGTGGTTATGATGGTTTAGTACATTGTGCAATACTCCAGCAGTACAATACAAACAGTCATGTAACAAGTTTTTTTTGTCACAGAGGCATCAATGGCACTAAATACTATGTTACAAGATGGCGCCATTTAATTTACTCTTTCAGCTTCAACAAACTTGCAACTAATGATGATTTTACAAAAATGACTTCAGGGCTCAGAAAAAACGTATTCAAAATTTTGTTGCCATGTGTAAGAATAAAAATGTTTTTAAAAATTTCTCTGAGAGCTTCATTTTTCATGGTTTCTATGCAGCCGTCGTGCTCAATTAACACATGCTTGTTTCTGTAAACCAGAAAGACACCGTGCTCACCAAATACTAGCTGCTGATATATGGGAATATGGTGAGATCACCACCGCAGAATCCAGCAGGTCGAGAAACACGAGCAGCCACACTATCAGACAGGTTGGATACAAACCAACAGTTTATCCCTCATTACACAGGAAAACTGTGAACACAACTGAGCTCTGTAAACCGTGGTGGATGTTTACAACTCACAGTTTGCATTTTAAATTTACCGTTCACAGTTTTGTTTTTGTTTTTTTCTCTGAATGAGTTTGATAAACCTGAGTGTCTGAGTCTAATTTTTAATAACGTCGCTGTGATGAAAACTACAAAATTCAAATTCAAATTTAACAAAACCCAAAGATAATTATCCTTTAAAAGAGTATTCAAATAATTTAAGGTCAACATTTACACATGTAAATTCCCTACAGAGCATTAAATGTGTATTAATCCGCCCTCTAAAAAAGTTCTTAACTAATGCACTTATTTCCTCCAGTCTAAGTAATGTTTTCTAAAAACTACAATGACCAGCGGTTGCAGAACATCATGGAACATTTTATTTAAGTGAAACAATATGTTTGTGAGATTTTTTTTGTGCTTTATATCTTCAGTAAGAACCAACGTGTATCCAAAACCCAATATACCTCATTCCTCTGGTCTTTTGTTGTCCAAAAACCATTTAAACCACATCTGTGAGCCACACTGTTGCGCTGGGTGACATATTCCTTCATTACCATGAATACTCACCAGATCATTAAATGTGAATTAATCTGTGGCTGAAAATAGTCCCAAACAAATGTGCTATTTCCTCCTCTTTGAGTAATCTTTGCTAAAAAGCTAGCTTGCCCACTTTTTCAGGAAATTACTGTCATATATTAAGATTTCTAATCAGGATAAACTAATGGGTTGAGCTAGTAAAACCAATGAATCTCAGCAATATAATGAAGTAAATTCAGAGGTGGAAAAAATCCACTAAAAAGTGATGAAAATTTGAATACGTAAATATTGAACCATCCCGACCGTGGACTCTTCTCATTAGCTGAGATTAGCAACAAGTTCTCTCAGTTTGTTGAAGAATTTCTGTATGATCTGTTGGATGCACCCACGTACAGTAATTTCTGAAATTTCTGAATGTGGTTGCTGTTTTTATCAAATATCACTCAAACAGAAGGAAACAGTACATTTGTTGAGTGCTACGTTCAACATAAAATAAATCAATCTTGTCTCTGTCTTTGGTGTCCTATGAGTCTATAAAAGTGATCTAAGTTTTGCACAGCTCCATGACTGTATGTTTACAGAGCATTGTCTTACTGTGAAACAGATACCGGCCATTGGAGCATCCCTGCGTGTTTGGCTTGAGGCGACTGAATTACATTTCATATCAAAATAACACAATGATCTGACGTTTGTGGGAACTGGTAGAGACTGGACTCTGCAGATTGTCGGTCAGAAGGTGAAGACCTGCAGTCATCCACAATTAAAAAGACCAAACCAAGTGTCAATAATTCATAGGATAAATCCAGGCTCTGCAGCTCTTGGCTGGGAGTGGTGAAATCTTAGTCAAATTGCTGAGCTGCAATGAATTTTGCAGACGATGACCAGCAAAAGGCCCGTATCAATGTTGGGCCATGTGTGTAGCATTGGTTCAGTGAACAACACCAGCTCGTTTGTCAGCCTGACACTGAGAACTAACTGCCAGACCTGGTCACACGACAGTAGGTGGAGTTTTTCACTACCTCACTAGCAGTAACTTATACAAGTTTATTCACAGAGGAAAAAACATTTGACTGAAGGTTTGAAGAGGTCAATGCACCTGTGTGAGTCTTCATGCATGCACATCCTTCCACCAACACGTTCAGTTCTGCGAACAGCTAGCTTACCTATGGCCATAGTCACGTTCAGGTGATGAGGTAACCTAGTGTATAGTGACTAAGTCCATGTTAAGAAATGGGTGTTGGTGGTTGACTGCTGTTCAGTTTCAATCATCATTGTTTCTTTTATCCATGTCCACAAACTTAATTACCTGTTTATCACTGTAACCATGGTGATGAAGGTCCTCTAAGTCCATTCAACAACCTTAACCACAATGACAACACAGGTCCAATAAGGTTCCTGACTATTTAAACCAAAACTTGATCATAGCCTTGACCATGGTTCTAGGTTTGGCGCGGTTTTTGTTCGTAAATGTGACTGAACCCTGACCATTCCACCACCGTCACCATGTGTCTATTATTGCTACCATGACAACAAAGGTCCAGTAAGGTCAGGACAACTTCTGCTATTAATGATGACAACATGATGATGACGTTCATTAGAAGGTCTTTATCATGACACATCACATTGCTGGCTGGCCAATCTGTGTACTGTAATCCCAGTTCTCTGTTTGGGATGCTGCATTTTTAATGTGGAGATTTAATGGTCTGAAAGACAACACCCTGTTTAATTAATCATCAGTGTGTTTTATATGTCTGAGCAGAAAGACGTGCTTGTCTGCAGCAGCTCTGGGTAACTAGTGATTGGAAGAGGGAACCTGCATCATGAATTCCCATTTTTCTTTTACAGAAAAACGCAACAAGATCCAAAGTGAAACTAAACTACACAAGACTAACTAATCTTTTTTTCCATGCAGTTTTGGTTTCACTCAATTCTCAGGTCACACTCTTAAAAGCCATCAAAGTATGTTCTTATTTGTTACTTGTGACTGAAAAAGAAGGTTTAAAAAATCCCTTGCTTTTTCAAAATGTTTTTTTTTATCTAGTATAAATAGCCATTACAGAAAGATTAATGTAATAATTTTCTAATCTGCCACTACTATGGTAAAGGTCTAGTTTAGGTTTAGGTAAAAAAAAAATTAATGTTCTGGGTCAGCATTTGTGTTTGGGGTTGAAAAAACACTTTGTTGTCATGGTTAAAAGAAGAGCCACTTGGTTAAGGTTTGTGGTCATAAGAAACCAAACATTGACTCTTGGTAAGAAACCAGGAAGCACTCAAACAAAGGTCATATTAAGGCAAGTGAACAAACCATTTTTGGGGGGAGGGGGAGCATAAAGTACATAAGTAGTAGTACTAAGGTTTCAAAGTTGGACTTTAGTATTTATGACACTACTAATCCTTTCGTTGTCAATATGGAGGATTGTACACACCATTGTTTCAATACAGGCCAGTTCTTAAGTACAAGACCACACACGTTAATAAGTTTAAGGTGCGTTCTGCCCAAATGTGAAGTGAATTTTTGATACAAATACAAATGACTTACTGCTAATACCTGCAAAGTGGAGTGGAAAATATTTGTATGATACAAACTGTTTGTTATAGAGAGATAAATGAAAAGGTGTGGACTAGAAAAAAAATCAGAGACGCAGCAGGACTACTACTTACTTGATTTCAGCTATCAGTTGTAGTTATGTGGTTGACTTTCAGGAAGGAATACTCTCATTTATCGTTTAGGATGAATGTTTTGTTTTATATGATGCCCTAAAAACAGTCCAAAAGCCATACTTGCTCAAGTAGTATAAGGTGAAGATTCTACAGTCCTGCAAGTAGCTGAATGCTGAAACACTGAATGTTAACTTCAGCAAATTTGCAATAGGAACTACAGGTGAGAATGATGACATTGCCATTAATTTTTATGTCACCATAAACCAAAGGATTGGACACATTAAAAGTTATACCTTGGCACCCATATGACATTAGAGGTATTTCAATCAAGGGCACAAATGGCTCATGGATATGAGCCTTGAGCCAACCAATAGTTGTTGAGATATTTCAGCAAATGCAAAACGGTGTCAACCTTCTGTTGCTGCCAGAGGAAAAGTTGTGGATTGCCAATGTTTGTAGGTTTCGTGCTTTGGGAACCGTGAATATCTTGTACAAAATTTCATCTCAATGAGCTCTTTTCTGCTACGAGAACACACCGACCTGTAACTGAACCTCAAGCTATTGCCCTGCATTCTGCTTATGTTTCCACTGTCCTCTACCCACTTTGGAGACAAGTTCCAGCAACTAAATTTCAGCACCTTTCAAGAGGTGGTAATAAATCAAGTTCCAGGTACTCATGGAAGGAAGGGGGTGGTGGTGGAGGGAGTTTGCTAGGCTGTCGCCCAGGATTGGTCAAGCGGTTGCCTCTTGTGATTAATTAAACAGATGTGTCGTAAGATCTCAAATACAACATTTAACATCCGCTCTAGTTTGTAACGTAAAGTGGAAAGGCACAGTAGAACCAATCACCCTTTGCCCCACAAGTTCTCATAGGGTTCACATTATGGGACACTCCAGGTTACGGGTCATTAAGTTCCCATAGTGGAAAAGAGCTTAATGTGTCCAGTAACTGTTGTTAAGATATTTCACTCTAAACCAAAGTAGTGGACCAACCAACTGACTGACTGATTCTTTTCAGGGAAAGTCAACAACAAAAGACGAACAGTGACCCATGAGCTTATACTGATCTAGAAATAAGTATGACCCTTATAAGACTATTCCTTTCACTTTTTAGGACTACTCTTCTATAGTGAAGGCTCCAATCCAGGACTGCAACTAATGATTATTTTGAATTTTATCATTAGGTTTAAATATTTTGAATATATTACAATTAATCTATTGATCTATTGATTTTTTTTTTCAATTAATCGATTATTAATTGGAAAAAGAAAAAAAAATGAAAACTTTCTGCCCGGCATTTCATTTAATAAACAAAACTGTTTTTGTATAAAGCTGTTTCAAACAACTCATGCAAAAAAAACTTGTAATATATTATACATTAAGGGTCCGAAAAAGAAATCAGGTCTTTAGACACGTTTGACACAGAGAGAGTTTAGTATGAGTCTGCACAGAAGCACAAGGCAAAATTAAACTAAATACATTTGGTTGGACATTGTTTGATGCAGCCATGTCCTGAGAATAAACGAGAAATGCAAGTTATATTTATTTATCATATATATTTATATATTTATTTCTGTTATTAATGGAAACTCCACAATGTCATGTTATACGCCAGCGTATTATCCTCAAGTATAACTACTATTGTTTCCACCAGACTTGAGTTCCCTCTGACCATTTCAGGCCAAATTAAAAACAAAATGAACATACAGGAATACCTCCTGTACTTTGCTTTAATGTAAAGTGCTCCTAGAGTTCTGATGACTCAGGTCGTGCACTTCTCTCCTTTAGCACTAACGTTAGCCTCCTCTGCTGTAACAACCTTAACCTCTGCTGTCTCCGCCGCCACAATTTTTCAAACACTCCTTTGTCACATGTTACACAAGGCTTGTCAATAGTTCACTTGAACCATTGGTTGGCTCTCTTCCCATACTTTAAAAAACACAGCCACTGTACCTCAGTGTATAATAACATAGACCAAACTAATCAACTATTAAAATATCTGCCAACTAATTTAATAATCGATTTTAACCAATTCAGTCAATTAGTTGTTACAGCCCTGCTCCAGTCTATTAAAATTCAGTGATCTTTGAACGTGTCTCTCTGACATCAAAATCTGAGCAGCTTTGTTTTACCATTTTTTGTAGCTTTTGTAGGCCAGGCTAGGTGTGAAGATAGACATTGCTTCCTCTACTTTTTGTGTGCAATATCAAGTACAGTCTCCATACATATTCTTACATTTGTATGATTTGTCGAGTTAAGACTGCATTTTTTTTTCTGATGTCTGAGCATGGCCATTGAAAATATAATGGACCCAACTCTCTGGATCTTGTTTGTTTCATTGGTCTTCCCACCGCAGCACCATAATGTAAGTAACAAAACAACTTCAATTAATAACAAAGGCTTGTCAGAAGGTTGCACCTTGTATTCAACCATAAACTTGACATCTTTTACAAATAAGATCTTGTTTTTTCCAAGTAAAACTAAAGCATGTTGTCTATATTTTGCAGTGAGGTAAGTAATAGTCTGGCCAAGTTGTTCAGAACAATTGTTTCTTCTCCCAAGCTGCCACGATATCTGTCAGAGATTGCAGCAGTGACTGATATGGGAAGGGGAAATGAACTTTTAAAGAGTATATGTTAGAGGTGTGGGCTGACCCTGGACTCCTTTCATCTGAAAAGACTGATATCTCCACTGTTTATTATAACAATGTCAGATGAGATCCGACCGGATTATGGCGAGAGCAGAGTGGTTCACTTTTCAAAGAAAGTGCTGAGAATGTTTACAGTGGTTCCTGGTGGCATGGGAGCACTAAGGCTCCTGTCATCAGCAGCCTATCACCACCTTCATCTAACTAATGAATGAAGACGCTGGGACTTGTAACGCAGCGCAAAAGTTACGTGGGATATTACTACAAAATTTCAAAGCTTTTCTCTGGACCAGTTTTTCTGTGTTTTTTTTTTTTTTTTTTTTTTTTATCAGCTTTATCTCTCTCTGTGGAAATATGTACACAAGTGTGTGAGGGCTGATGTTGAGTTACGGCTGCATGTTTCTATCAGTGCAGATGCCCAAACGTGTCAGTCGCTTCCTGTTTTCATATGCATTCATGTATGCAGTTGCATTTTGTGCAGTCCTGTTGTTGAAATATGTTGTCAGATATTTATATATCTGACAACACATACTACACACACACACACACACACACACACACACACACACACATATATATATATATATATATATATATATATATATATATATATATATATATATATATATATATATATATATATATATATATTTACAGATGTATAAGTCCAACCTCATACTCAACTGAATCAGTTCTCAAGGAACCTAAACTCATACGCACAAACGAATTAATTTAACAACAACTCCAATAAGAAACTGACAATAAATGACAATATCAGTTTTTCAGCACTAATGATATAGCACATTTCATTAGTACAAAAATATTCAGTCCAGGGCCCAGACCAAGTGAGAACATCCAGCTATCAACATATATCAGTTAACACAAGGCTAATTATTACCATTATATTCCTCCAGCTGTTTATCTCATTTAAACAAACTGGAATATTCTGTAATCAGTGGCGCCGAGCTCACTCACACTCAGACACTCATGGCTTCTGCAGGTCATCCTAGATGTTTTTTATTGTTGTTTTCAGTGTTAGTGTGTTTCCTTGTTTTTTTAACCTCAGTTTCAGATTAGTCTCCTCACAGAGTCATCGGCCATGTTGAACATAACACCCTGAAAGACCCTTATGTGTTTGACTGGTTGTGAATATCTCAGCTCTTAACCCTCAGATGTCTGAGCCTATTTTGTCTGTTTTTGAATACTTTTTAAGGGATGATTTTTTTTTTTCACTTTAACCTACTTGATTAATATATTGGGCCCAAAAATATAGAAAAATGATCAAATTTGAATTGAAAAAATATATTAACCTAATATGCTAACATGCTAACCATAAACCGGTTTGTAAAAGAACAAAAAAATGACAAATACATCAAA
Source organism: Polydactylus sextarius (assembly GCA_016801845.1). Classification (NCBI taxonomy): domain Eukaryota; kingdom Metazoa; phylum Chordata; class Actinopteri; family Polynemidae; genus Polydactylus; species Polydactylus sextarius. The sequence goes on along the minus strand of CM028923.1, from coordinate 14,211,787 downwards.
AGAAATGCAACGCAATGCAAATATTATATTTTGTACTATCAAATTAAAACTAACATACATTTTACATGGTCTATGTACGTCCAATAAAAACTTTTTTGGAAGTTTTGGACGTCCTTTGACGATATGAGTGAGTTGTCAAAAAGAATACAACAAACTAAAAATACTGTAAATGTTGAAATGAAATCCTTTTTTTCTTTGTGTGTGTGTGTGTGAGTGAGAGTATTTTTGCAGCTGTAGGTCTAATGGTGCTGTATTTCTACTATTTACTTCATCAAATGCCACTTAGATACACAAGTGAGGCAGAATAAACAGAAACACTTGGTAATGTAGTGTTAACCAATAAACACCCACCAGTCATTTCAGACACAAACTGAGCTCTGAACAGCATTTATAGCAACGGTGTGTCAGTGTCAGTTACATTACCAGAACACACTTGTAGCTCAATGAAAAAAAAAACTGAAAGAAATGACTCGAGTTGTAGTGGAGAGATCTTAGTCATCAGCTGGAGCCTGAATGATTTGGAGAATGTGTCAAATTGTCTGAGTGTCTTCAACAAGTGACAAAGGTGTCTGTGTCATCTCACCTTCTGCGCTGCCTTGGAGGGGCCCT